>MASP02000616.1:0-29224 GCA_001693025.2 Colletotrichum lindemuthianum | reverse complement strand
GGGGAGGGGGGGGAGGGGGGGGGGGGGGGGGGGGGGGGGGGGGGGGGGGGGGGGGGGGGGGGGGGGGGGGGGACACGGGCACCTGCTTCGCCCAAGAACGGCAAACATGGTGAATCAACAAGCTGAAAAGCTGCTCAGGACAAGCATGGCATGGTTCATTTCGCGCGCGTTTATTCTTAGTGCGCGTGTGTGTATCGTGTCAATCTGGTGTGCCCTTCTGCTATTTCCCTTCCCTGACTTTCGGGTTTGCCCTAGATGTCGTTATCATCCCCACCACTTAGCTTCCCCAGCCATGCTTTTTCCTACCTTGGAGCGTTACCTTACCTAGTTATGTACGGATGTATTTGCAGACTTGACAGATAGCTGTGCAGCGCTTCACGGTTGATAGTGCAGTCCTTGTAGCTGTTGGTACCGCAAGTCCGTATAGGCAGCTTTCGGCTAGCAGTTGGCGTCTACTATGGCACATGCTACGTACAGAATTCCGTGAGGTTGGTGGCTCCGTCAGGGGAGTGGGTTTGCCTAACAATGACAAGAGAAGAAAGCGCTTGCTTTTGTGCTGCATTTCGAGATGCAACGGGTCAATCTGCTGTCAATCCCTTCTGGGCTCAGATGGAATTCTCGAGGGGGAGACAATGGGAAAGAGGGAGCCCCAAGGTGAGTACATTGGCGCAACATACAAACAGCATGGACAAGTGACGGAGCCAGGTCCAGCCAGGTCCGGGTCCAGGTGTGAGATGCAGATGCCCAGCTTTCACGCCACGCTTTACCTCAAGCGGGTCGCATCCGAGACCATGACCAATGAGAGGCTTCACGTTCGATCCGGGTGAAGAAGCGCCCACATTCTATGACGACGTGGACAGGACATGACCCTGTGGCAATTGACCAGACGTGACGCCTCGGACAGTGAATTCTGCGAGAGATGAACACGGTACGCGCTTCCCACCGGCGATTTGCCGAATACGACGCTCGGTTTCTGAGCGAAGAAGCGAACAGAGAAGAGAGAACCAAAGCTGTGAAGACACTCGCAGACAGAATGGTCATCTCCCAGACAATGCTGTCACTCCGTCGCAGTAGATTCAGGTCACTCACTATCTTATGTATTCAGGTAGGCTGCTTGGCGAATTTGGCTTACCGGAGTGCGCCTAGTGGGCAGCTGACGTGAAGCAGTCAGTCCTCATCGGCGCTTGCTGCGAGACGAGGCACTGTGTTTTCCAGTTCGTCACTTTCACACCCAGCAATCACACGTCTCTCACAGGTCTGAGGTCAGGGTCTCCGCTCCGCTATACCCCAAGCCCGCAGATCATTCCCGTCCAGGACGACACACAACCTCAGCAGACATCACACCCTCTTCTCTCTCTCTCTCTCTCTCTTCTTTTTTTTTTGTCGCCCTTTCCAAATGTACCACAGTACAGACACCACCTTACCCCTGCTCTTGCTCATCTAATACCTGTGTCTCTATCCGTACCTTACTGTGGATGACTGGACTCTTCAGGCTGTTTACCAATGTACGCAGTAAAGGGACGCGCCCTTCCAAGAGGCAAGCCCCATTCCAGAGGCATCCTACTTTGCTGTAATTACACAGTGTACGGAGTACTACCGGCATCTTTGGTCACATCCTAAGCTAAGCAGCCGTTTCGCAGCTATCCGCTGCTACGGGTCCCAGTCAGAGCTTGTCGTCTTGTTCACCCTTCGCAAGAAAATATCGTCTTCTCACAGGAAGCGACGATAACCCTCCCCATCATCATACCCAAGGTACCGTGGGAAAGGAGACAGTGTTTGGCGCGCCCCTGACCTGGAGGCAGCATCATTCAACCACTGTCCGTCCATACGACAAGCAACTCGTCCATCACAGAACCAGAACTACGCAGTATTACTGTGCATGTAATTAGCACCAGACAGCTTTTGAGCAGAGCCACACACCTCAGTCACGACTTCACACCTTGTTTTCTTGCATCCACCCCCAGGCATCCCTCCCTGTCTGGCCGCCAGGGGCTCCCTTCTCAAGTCCGCTCTGTTCCTGCTCCAAGCCAGAAAAAAAGGACCCTTTTTTCTCCCCTCTCTCCTCCCACCTGCTTGACCTGTTCGCCTTGTCTGTGTTCCACACCCCTCGGCCCCGTCCTCAACTCCAACCTGGTCTGCCATTCTCACTTTCCCTCCTGCTCCTGTGTCTCCTGTGTTGTTCCTCTCTTATCCACCGTCTCTGTCCGACTGGCAACTGTATTTTCTGCTTCATATTTCAGCAGCTCAGGTTCAGATTCAGTCCATGTGTCAGGTCCTGTCGCTGTGAGTTGGCCTACGGCACCTTTCTTGTCCGCATAACCCACTACCACGCGCCTTGCTGTCGACCGCTCGCAACCTCAAGGCAGGTTCCTCGTTTCCCACACAACTGGATCTCGGGACCCCCAACGCCATCACCCTGTCCTGGCTTCTCTGCCTGCCTGTCCTTGTCAGCTCAGCCCAGTCCAGTCAAGCAAGCTCAGCCTGGCAAGTCACATTCGTCTTCAAACCCCGTCCCGTGTCTCCATAGCCTCTGGACGCATCCTCCCCTGGAACTCGGCCAACAAGACCAGGAGCAAAGACCATCCAACTCTCTACCGATACTTGCGCACTATCTGCAGCTTCTACGAGTATCTTCCACCTCTGCCTACCTACCTACTTTGCACTACCTACCTTCACCTTACTCACCTCAGGTATACGCATGCTACACACCTGCAGTCCACCTCCACCAGCTTTCAGATCGCCACTCGTGCCGTCACGTCAGAACCTCCCCCCCTCCCCCCGCAACCTTCTTTTCTCTCTAAAAGCCCCAGACCCCCTACCGACTTCACTCTTCCCCTTCAAAGAGCCTCTTCTGCACACCCTCCCTCCCTCCCGCCGCCCTTCACTCCGATCTATCTGAACCCTCCCCCCGTATCCTGCTTCCGTATATTTTGCCTTCCTTGACCCTACCGCCCAAACGCCATTTCGTAATGGCGCTTTAACTGCCCCAAGGCCTGATCACTTGGCCGCCGTCGGAAGCTTTTCCTTCAGCGCATCCGTCGCTCACCTCCACGTCGAAAGAAACTCGACTTTCTTCCACTCGACACACACACACCCAGCTGCCACACCAGCCATGCTCGACAAAAGGAGCACCGAAGGGACGACATCCGTCCACTACACGATGAAGACATCTCATTCCGCCCCCAGGTCTTCGCCGGGCTCTCGCCCAACCCATAGTCACACTGTCTCCCAATCCAAGTTGTCCGTTGCGGCAGCCAAGAGCCCCAAGCCCACGACACCAGCAGCATCTCCTAGAATGCCTTATTCCGTTGGCCAACCCCTACCACCTCAAAAGCTATCACCGGCACGGCCATCTGAACCGAGAGCAGCGAGCCCAAATTACTTCGGTCTCGTCGTGGAGCAGTCAGCCGACCCAAGGGACTCATCGGCTATGCCGCGAGACAATTGGAGCTCTCCGACGTCATCTGTCAAATCGTTCGCCGCCGCCTTGCCGATGCAGGTCCCCATTGACGCTAACCCCGACTATGAAGCCTTCAAGAGACAGGCCGATCTGAATCGAGGCAAGGGTTTTAGCTTGTCTTCTTCGCATTTTCCTCATGCACCGCCGAACCCAACAACGCTTCGCCCTCGGCCACCAAGATGGAACACCCATGCTAGCGATTCGGCCTCTGACTTTCCCATTCCACGGGGGATCAAGGAGAACTCCAGCCGCGTTGGAGAGCAAGAGCCTAGCCGCGATTCGGCATACGCGTCCGCAGATTCGAAACGTACTTCCGAGGTTTCCACCAACCCTCCACCGTCCATTCTGAACCTGAGCATGCCGAGATTCGAGTCCCCCCGACAGTCGGAGTCGCCATTCGAACGCAGAACTACTCTGTCCAGGGTCGATGATCGTCATCCAAGAATGTCCATATCCGAGAACAAGGCCGACCCGCCATCACCCCGTACCAGCGGAGCAAACCAGCCTAGGGCGGAGACCCTGCCCCTGACCATGGAGGCAGGCCCTTCGCTGATTTCTCCCGAGCAATTGAAAGGCATGATTGAGGATAATGGAGCAGGAAAAGACTTGCTTCTGCTTGACCTGCGTGTATCGCAACAGTATGCCCAGGCGCGAATCGAGGGCGCTTTGAATTTATGCATTCCGACAACATTGCTGAAGCGAGCTACCTTCAACCTCACGAAGCTCCAGCAAACGTTCCAGAATGCCACCACCGAGGAGCAGTTTTCGAAGTGGAAAGATTCGAAGCACCTTGTCGTTTATGACGCCTACTCCGCCGAAAAGCGAGACGCCTTATCGTGTATGAACATGCTGAAGAAGTTCACGAATGAGGGATACGAGGGCACCACCCACATCTTGCGTGGGGGCTTCAACGCATTCGCGGACGTGTATCCCGAATATGTCGACGAGGGCTCCGGCCCCGTGGCTAACGCTTCCTCCTCGCCTTCGACCAGTGACGGTGGACAACGGCCTGGCATTGCTCCCGTCATCGGAGGTGTAATGTTGCCGATGGCCAGCAACAACCCCAATCCTTTCTTCTCCAATATTCGTCAGAACATGGACCTCGCAGATGGTGTTGGACAACTGGACATTGCCAGGCCCAACGGACTTGAGTCGCCCACGCTCCCCCGATGGTTGAGAGATGCATCGAAGCCCAGCGACCACGGAAAGCAGGTGTCGAACAAATTCTTGAGCATCGAGAAGGAGGAACAGTCTCGGATGAAAGCAGCTTACTCTGCATTCAGCGGCAGTCAAAAGGACAAGAACATCCCACAGCTTTGCGGTGTCGAGAAGGGCGGCAAGAACCGTTACAAGGACATTTTGCCCTTCGAGCATGCCCGAGTCAAGCTTCAGGGTAGACCTGACGGCGCCTGCGACTATGTCAATGCCAGCCATATCAAGGCCTCCAGGAGTAACAAGCGATACATCGCCTCGCAGGGGCCGCTCCCGGCGACGTTTGATGTAAGCACCGCCCCTGGCAAAGCAATGAATCCAGCTAACACCCCACAGGACTTCTGGTCTGTCATCTGGGACCAGGACGTTAGGGTCATTGTCATGTTGACTGCTGAATCCGAAGGCGGTCAGCTCAAGTGCCACCCCTACTGGCAAGGTCGAGAGTTTGGTCTTCTCAAGCTTAGGCTGCTATCGGAGAAGAAGGTGTCTCTCGACGTGGATAAGCACCGCAACCAACAAGGATCGGCCGCGCCCTCAGCTGCCGCTGCCGAGGCTGGTCGTCGCCGCGCCAACACAACGATGACGCTGGGTAGCGCCGCCGCGGCTGCGTCACCAATGCCCTCTCAAGGGGAGACACCACATGTCATCGTTCGCAAGTTTGCGTTGTCTCACGCCGCACACCCTTTCGCCCCTATGCGAGAGATCACTCACTTGCACTACCCGTCATGGCCGGACTTTGGAGCTCCCGCGCAGCCGTCTCACTTGCTAAATCTTGTCAAGTTGGCCAATTCCATTCAGAGCTCGGCTAAGCCGGTGGATACCATGGCCGCTGTTCGTGTATCGCCGGAGCCTGAGATCGTGGACGAGCCCGAGTTCAGCCAGCGACCAAGACCTCTGCTGGTGCACTGCTCAGCAGGCTGCGGGCGAACCGGAACCTTTTGCACGGTGGACAGCGTCATTGACATGCTGAAGCGACAGCGATTCGCCAAGACGAACACTAAGCCTGTTCGCAAGAGAGACTCGGATGGAGACATCAAGATGAGTGGCCAAGCGGAAGAAGGGTCTCCCCGCGAGAAGACATTTGACTTCGACCCGAGTAGTCGTCGGTCCAGTGCCGATGCGCGACGCAGTCCTACGGACTTGGTGCCACTAGACACGAACTGGCTGAACGAGGACGGCGACACCGTCGACCTAATCCAGAGGACAGTTGAAGATTTCAGAAAGCAACGACTGAGCATGGTTCAAAGCCTGCGGCAGTACGTCTTGTGCTATGAGACAATTGTCGAATATATATGGCGCCAGCACGAGGACACAAAGATGGGAAGAGCGCGAAGCGGAAGCTTGCAGCTCAGAAGCGACAGTTAACGACAACCCAACTAGAAGGTTACGGCTGGGATAACGAACAGACTCGTGTAGAATCGCTACTCGATACCCCTGGACGGCGGAAGGAGCCAGCATCAGCGAGTAGTGGGAGCATTTTGCATTTGATTTACTAGGCGACAACGACGAACATAATGGCCCCATGGGAAGGGTTCACGGGCATGACGTAAGGCGTTGGGCTTTGGTTTGCATACTTCACGATGCATTGGGCTGTTTTCATGTGTCAACGACACTGGCATGCTGGACCTGACTGCGGTCGGTCCTTGGAATTGTATACTAAAGGCGAGGAACGAAGTGAAGTATGGCAGTCGTGATGGGGCTGCCACCTTGACATCTCACGCTCCCGGTTTCCGTGACTTGTGCCCAGAACAACAGTTGAACAAGAACTAAGTGTCACGATAATGGCTTGCAGTTGGTGAGAATGTATCAGCCTGTTGGGATGTTGGCGCAGTTTACCCCTAATTTTCCAGGGATCATTTCAATTATAGTCGAAGAGAAAACGCAATGATGCCCACGTAAAGCACTGCAAGATTGCCCGTCAAAGTTTCGGGAACTCAAGACGATAGTTACAGCAGCACTCGAGACACTCGAGACACGACCAAGATTTTATTGTAGACGGTGGTCAACGGCGTGTTGACTGAGCTTCGTCGTTCGAGGTTGTCATGACTACACCGTGGCCAAAGTCGAGGAAACTCACAAACTCCCATGCCAATATGCCCCGCCTTGCGTTGGCGCTCGAACTCGGCCATCTTGCTGACAACAAGACCCATGTAGGCACATCCGTACACTTGACAACATCCAACGCACCCGACCCGGGCTCGCCGTGATAGCTTCGTGCGTGATTCCCTTCCTGGGTGATGTTGCAATCTCATCAAGTGGTGGTATGCGTCGCGGCTGAGACTATTCCCAGTGGTCCTTTTGGCGCTCCTCATATGCCGTGGAAGAGTTGCGGTAAGGGGCTGGGGTTAGGAAAGGCTGGTCCGTCTCGGCAGGTCGGCAAGATGTTTGTAGGGAACATACGAGGTTGTGTGCCAGTGGTGATTGCATAAACGCTCGTGACTGCCATGGCAGTTCACCATGGAAAGCGGAGCAAGATCAATACGGCAGGCTTTACTTGCTTCTATACGTAAGTAATGTGTTCCCTATCAATAATGTTAATATACATCCGGTTCAACGGCGCATGGGCGAATCTCTGGAAACGTTCATCCGCTTAACATACTCCGCAGCATTTCCTCTTGGCAACGCTCCTTCACCCTATCTCGGGCTTTAGTAGTACTATTCTAGAAAAGCAAAAAGAGTTCAGTGAATTCAAAGAGGTCAAGAATATGTCTGACACGAGTATCATCTGTGAACAGCGGCAAAGGACTCTGGGGGCGATCGACTAGTTGCCCACGGCATCCCAGCCCATGCGCTCCACAGCCGGCCTCTCAGCATGGAATCGTGGACTTCAATCTCGGAAGCTCTGTTGCAAACGGCCAGAACATTTGATGCTTGTGTTTCTTTTCCTCTGGTCGGTCCCAAACTTCAACCATGTTCTTGATCAGTCAGACTCGGACTATGCTTACACTCCGTGGCCGCGGAATACTCACCGATCGTTTACCTTTAAAGCAGCACCGTCACCACTGGCTCTCCCTCGTCTGGCTCTCCGTTACAAAGTGCCCGGCCAAGGCCGAGAACGCCAAGGTCCTCGCCACGAGCTTCTCGACGGCGCCGGGCGAGTTCGTCAGGAAGATCGACACCATCTTCACCACCGCCCTCGGCGGCAAGTCTTCCGGACCGCGCACGCATCCCGTCGTCAGGTGCGACGGCGGTCAGCTCCTTTTGTCTTCGCCGTTTGATCCCGAGGCGTTCATATCTAACAATGACCCGGAGCCGGAGGAGCCACCTCGCCGTCTTGCTGGTGCGGCGAGCGGGCAAACCAACGCGCTGACGCTGCCTCTCGTCGGATGGGAGAAGCCCCCTCCCCTAGTCAAGGAGCAGTTCAACGGCATCCAATACGAGCACACAAAGGATCCCTTCAGCACGAATAATGTGGAGCAGTATCTTGACGCTGCCTATGCGGATCACATTTTCAGCAACTCACCGATCGAGGATCAGACCTGACGGCCCGCCTCAGTCCGACATCGATACAATTGCCGAAAAGATGGCAAGTCCCTCTCCAGTTGAGTATATTGCCTTCATCACGTTGACGTAGACTCTCAACTTGGAGAAAGGCTACCACTATGATAGTGATATCTAGAAGCAGGCTAAAGACATTCAGTCATAGTATCGAGTCAGGGTCAAGACCGGTAAAACATAAAGGAGTTGCAACTTCAGGGAGGAGTACATAGTTAAACTGTGCCTTAATCACATGAAGTTGAAGGCGGCTTAATGAAGTTAATTTCGCAACCTTGTAATTGGTCAATCGTTGCAGGCTTTTCATATTTCATAAGTCTTGGGGGCAAATTCGTTCCATTTACCATCGAGAAAAGGTGAAATGCCCCAAACTTCCCGTACTACACAGATCTTCAGACAAGGTGACCAGCTACCAGACACAGTTGGACAGAGTCTGTTGCTGGATTTGTGTATCGGTTGCCAGGGAGTGAATCAACAAGTAAACTTTATTTCAATAACATGTATGTGCTTATATGTAGACCTTAAGATAACTAAGGTAACGAAAGAGCGTAGATGGGAAACTGACTGATGAGCTGTAATTTGTGATACCGTGAAATTGATTTCACACGATGAAACGAAGGGACCGTCTGCTGAGCGACGCCGTTACTTGGCATCCCCTTGAGCGAGTAGTTTGCAACAAACCCACACTATCACGAGAAAGATCGTCTTGTAAGTCTCCAAGTCCATGCAACATGCATAGCAGCGATATAGACAAATCATTACCGCTACTAGATGCTCTAGAATGGAGACGGAACACTGTCGTGGCTAGCATGGGGACACCAGTCGTATATAGCAGTACGCCGCGATTCACTCTGCAACACCATCCTACTCCTCCGGATCCCGTCCTCCCTGGGCCGCCATGTTCCTTTCAAACTCCTCGTCAGTCTCCAAGTCAAACTCGACAGGATGCGTGATGGGCACGATGGGAATTCCCTTCTCTTCCAGCGTCTTCAACCTGGCCGCAGTCGCAGGCCTAGACTTGTTCATGCTGTAGACCTTGATCCTGTGCGCCGAGGACGTGACGTGGAGGTCCCAGTTCCTGCTCACGCTCGTCAGCTTCCGTTGTTGCCACGTGGTTCCCCTCTCTGTCCTGAAGAATATGCTCTTCGCAGAGAAGACAATGGGGTGAGCCACTCACCAGGCCGACCTCACAAACGTGGGCTGCGTATTCATGGCGTTGTCCCACGTCCGCACGCAGAACTCGAGCCAGCCCTCGGCGTCGACGGGCAGCTCAATCTCCCACAACCTCCAGGCGTGGAAGTATTTCTTGCTCATCTTCTCCCACGGCACCTCGTACCACACGCTGCCCCCGTCGCCGCTGACCTCCACCCTCACCGGCCAGTGCCCGCCGCCCGAGTACGCCCACCCCCTCAGCGTGACGCTCCCCTCGTGCACGATCTGGTCCATGTCCCGGGGCGCCATGATGGCCGAGCTCACGGGCATCTCCTGGATCGAGAAGCCGTTGCTGTACTTTACGTTCTGCTTCCCGACCTGCGGCGTGTAGTAGATGTACTCCTTCCTCTGCACCGGCGCCGCGCTCGCGTCGCGGATGCCGCGGATCTCGTACAGCCACTTGACGCTGCGCGCGCCGATGTACCCAAACACCACCGCGCGCAGCGGGAATCCGTGGATCCGCGGGAGCGGCTCGCCGTTCATCTCCCACGCCAGCAGCACCTCGTCGACCTTGACCTTGCGCCACGGCACGCTGACGGCGTAGTTGTACACCTTTCCCTTCTTAAAGTACGTGTCCGCGCCGTAGAACTCGACGTGGCCCGCGCCGTCCCGGAGCCCGCCGCAGTGCTTGATGACCTTCTTGAGCGACACCCCCGTCCACCGCGCCGTGCCGATGGCGCCCTCGCCCCACGGCGCGTTGATGAGCTCGTCGCCGTCGCCCGGGTACTCGCGGATCTGCTCGATGCGCCGCGTGCCCGAGCACTGCAGCGACACGACGGTCGACTGCCGCGGGAACTTGGTCTTGAGGTCGTGCAGCGTGAGCGTCTTGGGGTCGTTGACGAGACCCGTGATGTCGAGGGTGTACTTGTCCTCGTCGATTTCGGGGATCCCGCCGTGGTTGCGCACGAAGTGGTCCTTGTTGTCCGTGATTTCCGTCTCGACGAGTCGTTTCTGGCAGAGGGGTCAGCCTTTCTCTTGTTTACCCCTTTTTCCCAGGCTGTGGGACGCAAGACTGCTGGGGGGTTGGTTGTTGGCCATACGCGGGGAGGTTCTCCGCTGTAAGGGAACTGCAAGACGTGGATCATGTCCTCGGATTTCTCCTTCTTCACGTAGTCCCAGCTGATTTCGGGAATGTGGCCCAGACCGAGTGCCTGGTGATACTGCTTCCAACGCTCGCCGGTGAGGATTGGGTTGGTGTCCGGCAGAGGTGCAAGTTGAAATTGCGGTGGCTTGCTTTAATCAGTCATGATAAGAAAGACAGAGTGAAGGACGACAACAAACATCGGGAAAGTCATATTTGCTCATAATCTCCTCGACGAGCTTCTTCTTCTCGGGGTACTTTTCCCATTCGATATACCCCTTCCAGCCATCTCTCTCTTCTTTAAACTGAGGGACTTGGCCCTTTGGACGGAAGGGGATTGCATTGGGTTCAGCTGGAGCCATGACAAACAAACACTGTGGAGAGTGTAAAGACTGGGTTGAAGATCAACTGACGAGCGGAAAACCAGCGAGTAGAGAATCTTTTGAGGTGCTGAACGTTACTCTCATCAAATTCCGTTTCTGATATATTGTGCCTTCGTGACATCACAGGTCTGCGCAGAAGACTAAATGCCGAGCTGCATCTATTCATCTAATCAGACCAGTGTTGTCTCGTTACCAATACGCAGCGTAAATTTCGGAGCGATGCCGTCATTGTAACATCAACACTTGAGAGCCCCATGGTCTTGCGGAGCATGGCCTGCGTTGCGATAACACTGCATCTCTGTCTGCATCACTACCTTGTCAGTATGCTCAAGCTTTCTCACCCCCGCCGAGCGGCCAATCTTGGTTTCTTCCAAAAGCGTCTCGACCCCTCTCCTACAAGGGCTGGTCTCGCCATTGGTGAGGCGGCGTGTCGTCCGGCAAATCCATTCCGTCGCCTACAGCCGCTCCACACCAATCCGATGAAGATACCCATGAGCCCATGTCCCCGACGATGACGATCTCGGGGTAGCGCCAATCAACAATGGCATGGCTTGGATATCATGCACGAGAGCTTGGCACAAGACCCTGGATAATGACGAGCACACCTCGCAATGAATACGATATCCCTGTCACGGTATTCTTCATGCTCTGCGTATTAAGGATTCTTATTCCGTACGATCCACACCAGGAAAAGGATAATCTAGGTATGTGCTCTTCTCCCTAACTCCTTTGGCGTACCGTCAAAATACCGCCGGAAACAATGGTAATGCTAACTCGCCCTCGCTGGACTGCTCTTCCGACTGAGGCTCTCCTCCTCATCAACTCATGTTAGTCAACTCGTGCTACACCGATACTTTCTCCACTCCACGGGTATTGCAGCCTCCATGCAGTCCACTCATGCATGGAATGCAACGCCGCCGTTCCGCCGGCCAATCGTCTTGAACGACGAGAACTGCCCGTCTGCACCCATTATGTCAAAGCGGCTGACGCTCATGGCATCTTCGGTGAACCCTGAAAAGTAATAGCCCACAATGACTACAAGGTAGCTGAGCAGCAGGATGCTGCCCTTGAAATAATTGCTCTTTCCTTCGCCGTACATGTAGCTGAGGAGGAAAACACACAAAATGACGGTGACCATGTCCCACTGAGGGAAGAGCAGGGAAAAGGTGTGGTTGCTAATGTCTTCATCGCCGTTGCCGGTGGCATAAATGGCCGAGTACAACACCAGAGCCGGTACCTGCAGTAGGCATACTTGGAGCGCGTAGGCCGAGCCAATCTCCATGGACAGCGCAATGTTTCCGTTCATAGCGAAAGAAATGGCGTTCTGCAGAAGTTAGCATTGCTCAATAAGGCTGCATGGACACACGTACCAGAAATTCGGTTGTGTTGGGAACCAGAGCAAATAGGGTGATGCCGAGGAACTTCTCGTCGATAGCGAACCCCTCAAGCACAACGTCGACGGTGTCGACGAGAATCTCGGCGATGATGGCGTACAGCACCGTGGCACCCATAAGGATGAAGGCACTCTTGCCTCTACTCCAGTTCGGAGCATCGTGCCCGCCGTGAGGAACCTGGGCGGTGCTGGCTGCGGCGAGGTCCTCGTTTTCGGGGAACGCCGCAGTGCGCAATGCGGGAGGGCGCGGCGTCGCGGCGACAGATGCTCCAGGCAGGTTCGAGGTTCTGCGAGGCATTCTTTCGCGCGCGGCGAGCGTGGCGGCTGTGGCAGCCATTTCCGCAACCTCACGTACCAGAGCGTTGTTCTCCGCTTCTGAGAATCCAGGGATGTGGACGGTTGAGCGAACAGTGTCGCTGCCGCTGGTCTTGGGGGGCACAACATGAGGGATGTTTACACTTCCGTTGCCAGGAGTGACGCCCAGCCCGGTGACGGAGGCCTGGCGCAAGGCTTCGTCTCCCTTGGGCGTCAGACCCACCTGCTTCAGTGACTGGCCGAGAATGCGCTTATAAAGGTGCGAATCGCGGACGTCGATAGACGTGCCGGTCGTCTCAGCAAAAGAATGGGGAGCTGATTGCCTAGCAGCAGCGTGGGCCTGGGCCTGGGCCTGGGCCTGAGCCTCTTCGTGCTGCTTCTTCTCGTCGATCTCCGAGTGCCAGATAACAGCGGCGTGGGTCCGAAGGGTGAACCAGAGCCCGACAATGTATGACAGGAAGAGCAAAGCAGCGCAGAAATAACAGAACGGTCGAACAGCCTCGAGGTAGAACCGGTCATTCAGAGCTGGCGTTTGAGAGAAGAAGCACCTGCGACAGTCACGGCCGTCACCTACGGGCGAGAGGCCGTCGCCGATGCCGCCGTGGTTGACGCAGTCTAGACAGTTAAGCTCGTGCGTACCGTAAATTTGGTAGAAGAGCGTCGGGCCAAAGGCGCCGATGACGGCGAACAGGAGCATCGTGGAGGTTACACCAGCGGACCTGGCGTTGAAGCGCTGAGTCTTGCGCTTGATGGCACCGAAGCACATGGACAGGCCTGGCAGGAAAAGGATACCGGCAAAGATACTGCCCACGATACTGCCCTCCACGAGTTGACCCTTGCCCTGATTGAGAGCAACGCAGTAAAGGAAGACTTCGACAATGGTGGAGAAGAAGGCGTTGATGGCAGCACCAACTCCCATTGATGACTGTGCCGAGATGGATGCGACAGCCTGCCCGATGAAGTAGGCCAGAGGAATAATGGAGAATAGGCCTGCGATGAAGAGGAATGCAGGGGATGTGATGAGGATGTGCATTTCCAGGATACGATCCAGGACGAGCCAATCAAAGATGACGAAGAAGACAATGCCCATGAGGTTGATCAGGAAGATGTTGGTGCCATCGACAGTGTATTTCCAGTACTTGATGCCCACGGCGCGGTAGGTGCAGAGCAGAATAGACGAGTGCGGGGCGTCGGCAATTCTGGTAGGGCTGATATCGGACTCGAACGAAAGCGCCAGGGGATGTCGTCGCAGTTGGTCGAAGAGCAGCATGGTGACCTTGCCCATGGGAATTGAGAAGACCAGGAACCAGCAGATGAGGGAGACCAGGATGAGCGACGGCGACAAAAGCAGGTAGAAGAAGAGGAAGAAGACGACTCTTCCAATGTTCCACTGACCTCGTCCAAACAGGCGGCGCTTGAGTCTCGGGGGTGTCTCACTTCGCTCGCCGCGTCTGGTCCGGCCGAGGAGGCTATCCGTCTCACTGGGCTCCGAGTCGATGCTCCGGCGGGAGCGACCCACAATCGAGCGGTTACGCTCCGAACTGTCGGGACCAAAGAACAACCGACCGTACTCCAGGTCGCCACTCTGCCACTGCTCATACTCGGAAATGCTTCGGCCTTCGCCTTCGTCTTCTTGCAGGTAGGCTTCGTCTTGCTCCAGGCGCACGTACTTGCCGAACGGGTAGAATAGATAGCTAGCCAAGCCCCAGAGGACTCTGCCGTACTCTCTTCCACTAGGTGTCCCAGCGAACAAGAAGCAAACCAGGGCGCCAAGAGCTGCGAAGGTTGCCATCCACCAGCCGAATAACAGGGTCCAAAGAATGTTGAAGAAAAGCAGCCAGCTGTTTACCCTGCCGCCAGGCGATGAGTGAATGTCGCCTTCGGCATTCTTCTGGACTGAGCGATCCTTCTTGTACAGAGCGGGCTTCCACAACCTTATACCGAAAGGATGTGTCTCGTTGATGGCCTGCTGACGATCTTTCAGGGTGAAGCTCTCGGCGTCGCTTACATCGCCGTCGTCGTCGTCTTCGTCGTCGTCTTCAGCTTCCTCATCGAGGCCCGCATCATCGTGCGCCGACACCGACGGGTTGTGTTCGGATTGCTCGGGCGCATTGTCTTCAGCTCTTGGTGTTCGAGGTCCCTCGTCGCTGTCGTCATCATCGCCATGTTCACTTCTCGAGGACTGCACGCGGGAGAGTGTGGTCACCAGCTGCGGGCGGCGGCGGGTACCATAGCCTACACGGTGTTCTTGGTGACGCTCGGCAGCGTCAGCCTCGACCTCGAAGATGTCATCGTCGGCAGAGAATATTTCGCCGCGATGAGGTGCAGAAGGGTTTGTTGAGGGTCGACGAGACATGGGAGGCTTCCGTGGACGGATGGATTTGGAGCGTTCAGGGCCCATCATGGGAGATCTCGCGGCAGCGGATGTCGTAGAGCGAGAGTGAGATCGGTCATGGGCCGAGGGATCACCCAGATACTGCGAGGCAGAACCTTGTGTTGGGATAGAGCCTGCGGAGAAGGCAATCGAGGTCAGCCAGGAATTTTGCTTGGCTCAGTCGGCAACTCGGACGACCAAGACGGGGTAGGTTTCTGGGCATGCATCAGGTGGGACATACCGTAGCCAGCTTCTGGGCGCCTGCGCACCGTATCTGTGGACTGAAAAGACTGGAAGCTTTCGGACAGACCCTCGTCGCGGGTTGCAGAATACGACTCAAACCTTGAGGGCTGGTGTCTTGTGTCTGTGGGCGAGGCGGTGGCGGAGGTATCGCGAGATTGATGGGAGGGCGTGTCGGGCCCCGGAGAGGGATCCATGGTGGGCGACGGTCGGGCGCGCAGCAGTATTGGAGAATGATGGAGATGGTTCGGTGGAGAGGATGGCGAGGCAAGCGCCGGAGATGTGGGTTATCAGAGTGGGCGTGGGAGACGGTGAAGACGGAATCGGCAGCGCAAAACAGCGGCAACGGTGTGGAACGTTGGCGTGCGTGGTGGCTTCGGGCTTGGAATTTTTTTGGGCTCTCTTTTCTTGTGTTGTGAATGAAACAACAAAGCAAGAAGAACAGCGCCTGGATTGAAAAGAAAGAGAGATGCCAGATGCTCGTGCCGTGTTTGCGTGGTCAAAGATTCATTCGTGACGTCCGAGAATGGATCGAAGGGTGAACGAGGTATCGAGCTCGTCGAGTCGATGGCGCAGTCGAAATATAATGAATAGAGAAGAAGGGACCGAAGCTGGGAACAAGCAAGGCCGGATCGGTCAGCACGGTGAGGTGAGATGAGGCATGGGCATGGGCAGGGTTCGGTGACGGGGGTCTGTGGGTGTGGTCTGCAGCGGTAAACAACCTACCTATGTACTGTAGTAGCAAAACACACTCGATGGTACGAGAGACCTTGAGGTGAAGTTGGGAAAGCAGAGAGGAATGATGCGATGACTGAGACTTTAGGCGGGAAGACTACCTATGATGCGTCGCCCTTTTCTTCCCCCTTTGCCTGGGAAGGGCTACCTTACTACGTCGGTAGGCAAGGCAAGGTTGCTGCTGCTCCTGGCAGTAATTAGCTGCTGGCTGCTGCGCTTGCTTGCTGGTGCTGCTGGTGCTGCTGGTGCTGCTGGTGCTGCTCGTCCCATCTTCAGGGTAATAGCTGTGGGCCATGATTCCTCGATGGCAATTCCTCGTCGCTCCCCCGGATTCGCGCCAACTGGCACTTTCGCCATTACACGGTTCACCTGGTTCGCCTCGGGATGTCTGAGTCAAGAAGCATCCACTGATGATCAAGCAGACCGACAAAGTGTGTAACGAGAGGTCATGTGCATGTTTGCTGCCTCAAGGGGGAGGAGAAAGGTGCAACACCCATCATAATGGTGCTGTCTGACTGCAGGTGTGTGCACCCGTGGATCTTCCCAAGGCTTCACGTGCTGAATCCAACAATCCCATGGTTCATTTCGTGAGCTGACTGTGAGTTCCATCAATGTTAACTTGGATGCGTTAGGTATCTCTTGAAGGGCATGGGTAATTCAAGTTTCCTGGTAGTCTCTGATGTTTACTTTTGCTTCCTTCTTGCCTTACTTTTGACGGACTATTGATAGGTGAGGTAGGAATGCAATCTAGTGGATGCACAGTGGAGCTACTCGACAGGTAAGGTAGGTAACTCCCCAACTGGGTAGCTTGAGGAAGGCACTTGGGCACACTATGGAGACAACCTGAAATCCCGTTGCCTCGCCCATCAAAGCTGTCGACAACCAAAAGTGGATTCAGCCATTCTGGCCAATTGGAGGGATATAATAATAGTACGGCTGACAAAAGCAAAATCGACAGATTCATCAACATGGATAATTAAGCGGAGCCTGCGTAGCTTCTTTACAGGAAACGATTCCAGCTTCCGGCCCTCTGATTGGCTGCGGCTGACTTGGCTGTAATTGGTCAGTTTGCTGCCAAGACCAACCGCAATTGGTTGACGGTTAAACAATGTTAATACTTCGGTTAAATACCGGGCTCCGCTGTCCCTCCTCCAGCGCTTGCACTGGAGTCAAGCTAGTGGTGTTATCGCCCAGACACGCAATAATTGGCCTAGCCCCTGGATGGTCTTCTCCAAGGTCGCCCACCGCTTGTGCAGGGTGCAACCTCAATCAGCCGCGCCAGGCGACGTCGTTGATCAACCGTTGCGCCTCTATCGCTGTCTGCCTGATACAACAAGGCACCTCGCCTTGCCTACACTTCCTTGACCTCCTAGGTAGCTGGCCCTCAAGAGCCATGTACACCGTCATGACAGTCAAGTGTTGTTGCCTTTTCCAGCATGTCTGTTCCGTATGCTGGTCAACGCCCTTTCATGTGCTTCACCGTGTGCTTCATCGACGCCTCCTATCGTCCCTGATTCGATACAACTTCAAAGGCCCCATAATATAGTTGTTCAGGTGTTCCAGTACCGACATCTCGTGCTATACTCCACTTACCCAACTGGGCTCAACAAACGTCACTGCGCATTCCGCTCGTTGTCTTGCCCGAGTGTGGAGCTACAACAACAATGAGCACGGACCAGATGAACAGCTTGATAAACTTATCTTATCGGAGCTTACGGATAGGTCAGGTCGGGTCCATCTACTTAGGTAAGGTAAGGCGGGGGTACCTTACCTACTTACGGCACCTTACCTTAGGTACCTACCTTCCATAGCAGGTAGGTTGAATCAGATAGATCCATGGATCCAATGGCGGGATGGAATCCCCGCCTGTATCTAATGGATGCAGTGGAGCCCGGTGGATTCGCCGTATCGGAGCCGGTCAAACATCATTCCCGAAACTCTCCCTTAGTCATCGGGGTGAGCTTGACGCATCCGGAATGTACCTTGCACGTGACCCTCATCTGTCGAACGCGTCGTCGTTCGTTTGCCTGCGGCTGACGGGCGCTCGACTGCGCTGACTGACGGAGCCAGCCACACCTCCAGCCCTGTCACTCCGAACCCGTCGGCGAGCTTCCACCACGACAAGCTTCCATCACCACCTTCAACCCCCGCCTCATCGCCAATTATCAACCGCCACCCCAACGAACCCGATTGATTCCTCTCGATCCGGCGAACACCGCATTTCGATCCGGACAGACATATCGCCCTTTTTCCTTCTTTCTTTTTTCCACTCTTCGGGCAACCGTCAAGATGGCGCTCGACAGCTACTACCAAAATAAGATCGAGGCAATGAAGCTCGAGATCCTCAAGGGTCAAGCAGTACTCCGCCGCCTCGAGGCGCAAAGGAACGACTACAACTCTCGCGTGCGTCTACTACGAGAGGAGCTTGGACTGTTGCAACAGCCTGGTTCCTACGTTGGTGAGGTGGTCAAGGTCATGAGCACCAAGAAGGTGCTCGTCAAGGTGCATCCCGAAGGCAAATACGGTACGTTCCCACTGCTCATTTCCACTTCAACAACCCCCGTGCTGACCTCATATTTGCAGTCGTCGATGTCTCCGACAATGTCGACATCACAAAGCTTACCGTTGGCAAGCGCGTAACTCTCCTGTCCGACAGCTACAAGCTCGAGAAGATGCTTCCCTCTTCCGTCGACCCCCTCGTCTCCCTCATGATGGTCGAGAAGGTTCCCGACAGCACATACGACATGATTGGTGGCTTGGATCAACAGATCAAGGAAATCAAGGAGGTCATCGAGCTCGGTCTGAAGCACCCCGAGCTCTTCGAGTCGCTGGGTATTGCCCAACCAAAGGGTGTCCTGCTTTACGGTCCTCCCGGTACCGGAAAGACCCTTCTCGCCAGAGCCGTTGCCCACCACACCGACTGCAAGTTCATCCGTGTCTCCGGTTCCGAGTTGGTGCAAAAGTACATTGGTGAGGGTAGTCGCATGGTTCGCGAGCTCTTCGTCATGGCCCGCGAGCACGCACCCTCCATCATCTTCATGGACGAGATCGATTCCATTGGTTCCTCTCGTGTCGAGGGCTCGTCGGGAGGTGACTCTGAAGTCCAGCGCACCATGCTGGAGCTTCTCAATCAGCTCGACGGTTTCGAGCCTACCAAGAATATCAAGGTCATCATGGCCACTAACCGCCTCGACATTCTCGACCCCGCCCTGCTGCGTCCCGGACGTATCGACCGCAAGATCGAGTTCCCCCCGCCATCCGTCGAGGCTCGTGCCGACATTCTCCGTATCCACAGCCGCAAAATGAACCTGACAAGAGGTATCAACCTTACCAAGATTGCCGAGAAGATGAATGGATGCTCTGGTGCCGAGCTCAAGGGTGTGTGCACAGAGGCCGGCATGTACGCCCTTCGTGAACGCAGAGTGCACGTCACCCAGGAGGACTTTGAGCTTGCCACCGCCAAGATTCTCAACAAGCACGATGACAAGGAGGTGTCTCTCGGCAAGTTGTGGAAGTAAGCAAAACGAACAGACGGTGGAAAGAATGCGGAAACGGGGCAGCACGACTTCTTTTTGGCTTGGCGGGAGTTGGGATTGGCAACAAGGTGGGGGCAGCGCCTCGCAAAATGACTTGGCCGCTCGTACACCTCATATGTACGACTACATAGAACATGGAATCAGCCACGATGACTTATCCATCCCCTCGTCCCACTTTCTCCGGTACGATAGCGTTTGAAGACCACTCCATCGCGGTGATACCATGCGTATGTGTCTCAGACCTCCCATTCAGAAATGCGTCGACTCCTACAGCTGCAATGAATATGAGGACGGCAATGAAACCACACTGATTATATCAACATCAATGGAGCCGACATATCGAGGTGGAGGGCTTCGAACAAAGTACCCGTGTGATGAGAATAATTCCTGTCGCGTCATTACTCCTTCGACTCTCTTTGGTGATGTACGCAAGGTACGTCCCTCGCGAAGCCCCAAAGAGCTCAATCTGGTATGACGGGCTCGCAATCACAGACGAACAAAGCCGTGACCACAAATTTAGACCAGTCTAGCTCTAGCTATGCTTTTGCTGCTCTCCATGTGGGCTTCTGTGATACGACACATCGATTGCTCAGTCTCAGAGTCCTTCGAGTCTTACTTCAGGCACTGGTAACACTCGAGGAGTTGAACAACGTCACTCAGATAAACGCTGGATACGTAGTATGTGTTTCAATCTGTATGGTGGAGACCTTTTTACTATGTGTGACCTACTACATCGGGACTTCTCGCGCTGACGCGACAGGCGGTGACGGCTCTCCCGAAGACCAGGCCAACTCTGAAGCTCGTCACAGGAGGGTCGTCATCGTCGGCGCCATCGACAGCAACATCCTCACTGTCATCCCGCAGCTTGTAAGCGTCCAAAGGCGATTGATCATGACGGAAAGCTCAGTTGTAGATTCTCCGTCGAGAAGGGTCTTTGCCACCAGTGGAAGCGAAATCGTCAGGAAAGGCGATTGCCGACTTTGACCAGAACGACGCGGTGCCCACGTACATAACGATTAGTATCCACGTGTTGATGTTCTCTTTTTTTGTGAGCCCTTCTCCCAACTATACTAGCAAAAGTTCACGCCGGGAAAGCAAGCAGGTGCTGGTGGTAGACGAGAAGGAAGCGTCACATGATAGCTTCCACACATTCGCGTCGCTCGAACGTGGTAGCATTCTCAGCGCCAGGCACGGAAAAGAAAGACTTGATGTACATGGGTGCTTGATTTGACGGCCACGTGGAGCGGCCTCGTGATGGTTTCACCAAATACGCTTTCCATCCAATGCCTTTTCTTGCCGATGTCATGATAAGAGCTTCCGGTTCATTGGCCCATTGGCCTACTTCAGCGTAGCCGTCGTGCAGCTATCTTAAAGGTCTTCGACTCTTCTGCCACCCTCCTCTCGTATCGAAGCACCAGTAGGTAGGTAGCTTCAGGATGGGCCAACCCTACCTATAGCTTTCTATTTACTATACGAAAGGAACAATCATAGACTTGGTATATACTCAAGTTTTTGCCTTTTCCTGTTGACACAGGTCATTCGAACTCTTGTCACGTCATGTTATGCGGAATGGTGTCACAAAGTCCAATGGTAGACAGACCAGACTAATACAGACTAATCTCCATGTATTTAAACTAAGTAAGAGGACGTAAAGGTATAGACTATATAACCTTTTACAGCGGAAGAGCAAGACCCCCAAACCTCATTTGGATTCCAAATCCGCCGCAATTCTGAACTTTGCAAGTTGGGCTTGTGATTGCTGTAGAATGTCGCTGCAAAATATCGCCATTTTCCATGATCGGCAGAAGCGAATGGTGTTGACCTAACAACTCTGAACTCAGCATCCAAAGAGGAGACCATCTGAAGTGGAAGCTTACCAGCAAAGTTGAACAGCAAAGCTTGAGCTCAAGCTTACTAGGGGCAATCACGACCGAGAGCAGTTCCCCAGGTGCAGCAGTCGGCGTTACAGCTATTCAGATGCCCTTCGGGGCAAAGGGTGCCAGTCGGGGCGTCGAGGAAATGGCCCTGCCTTACTCTGGCATCGTTGTCTTTGTAGCAGCAATCGGCAATGGTGACCTTGTTCCAATTGCAGTAGGCAAAAGCCTCGCCGAGGAAGCCAAAAGCGGCGATGGCGAGCGTGACGGATTTGAAATGCATCGTGAGGTTGGTAAAGAGTTGAAATATAGTGAAAAGAGTGGATTGTTGATGCTGAAGTGATGGAGAGGTAGTCATGGTTATGAGGAATCACACGCTCTTATACTCACGGTGGGCCTTGCTCAGCACGGCATATTCCGCAAGCCTTCCCACAGAATAGATACTAGTGTCAGTAAGTCAGTTACAGAGTGTCTCATGAGAAATGGAAACGGTGAGTTATGATACGTTTAGGAAAGTTTATTAGATATAATTGAAATTTGTCTACCATGGTAACTAGGCGCCAAGATCGATTACCCCGTGTGGGCAGTGTGCATGTGCTCCATAGATGGCGTGTCCGAAAGATAACAATAAAAGGCTTGGCTTGTCGACTGTCAGACAGGTTGCGCTAGGTAGCAAAGCAGTTGTGTCGCACAGTGAAAGTGGAACCACTATTACCGGTTGGTAACTGTAGGCTATAAGGCCTTACAGCACACCCCCCCAGGTTACAGGCTCTCATAGGATGTCACCTGATCTTATACCAGTATCTTCAACTACCTGGTTTCAGCTATAATATATAATAAGTGGAGAATTCATCACCTATAGGGGTTAAACCTATAGTGTATATAGGTAACTAAAGTAGCAGCCAGTAACTTAACTAACTGAAGTATAACATAGTAGCAGTAAAGTCTCATAACTGTCGCACAGTAAAAGTGGAACCACTATTACCGGTTGGTAACTGTGGGCTATAAGGCCTTAAGACAAGTTGATTAAGAGCGGCGCTGCGGCCCCAAAGTCCGTCCTGGGCTGTTGAGCAAGGCGGCCTTGGAAGGCGTCTCGTTGACAAGGAAACCCGTAGGATGCTCTGTGTCGAGGAGACGCACTCGGGCGGCTTCAATCAAGTCCGAGCGAAAAAATCCTGATTTGTTCGTCACATGACGATTCTCTGAGATGTGAATAGGCTGTGATACAAGTCTTTCAATAGATGTAGACGCAGTAGGCCTCGCAGGTTTCGACGACGTTCGACTCAAACAGACCGTCTACAACGCATCTGACAGAAACCTTCAAGAATGGTTCTTTGCATCCAATGTGAGCCTCGCGCTATACAAAGATTGGAGGAATCGTACACCGACTGATCACGCGGGTCAGCTTGTCCCAGTAGTTCAGCTCCCCCTCGCAGAGATCATCCTGCGCCCAGATGGCCTGGAGGAGAAGTCGAAAGTGGTTAAAGGAGCGCGCCGCCACGTCCTTCTCGGACCTGGAGGCGATGTCTAGGATCACCGCGCGCTGTTCGTCGCTCCGAGCCTCGCAGCCAAAAACGAAGAGGGGAAACATGCGATGGCAGACGTCCGTTCTCGGTATGATGGAAAATGCCTTGTCAATGTACTTCTTGACTTTGGGCCCCTGTTTGAGGAGGTTCTCCGATGCTCGGTTGAGGTATACAAGCAGCGCCAGCTGGAAAAGTTCTGCAAAGAGTAGAGAGTCCGCGCTGCCCTGAGAGGAATCGAAAACCTTTGTGCTTCTGATTTTCCACTCGAGCACTTTGATAAAGTTTCTGTGGTCGTCGGCGAGTCCGCTCGTCGCAAGCGCCTTGATAGAGGCGGAGAGGGCGTCGCATACTTCTGACAAGAGGTTGACGAGGGACATCATGGGGGATGGGTCCATCGATGGCTTTCTACGTTAATTTGACGAGACTCAAAGCATAATGAGGTGCTTATGCTTACCGTGATCCGAACATCAAAGACGGTGGTGTGCAACGCAGAGGTTGGTAAATCACAGGCCAACACCCTGGCTGACATGTCCAGGTTTTCTGGATGGTAATGCCGGAGGCTGAAGCGTGCGAGGACGTCGTTGTAGTATACCCAGTCCAACAAGACAGCGAGATCTCTGTCGTAGGGTAGCTTGTCGAGGCCTGCTGCTTGTATAATGTACCTGACGCCGTCGAGGTACCAGGTCCACTCGCCAGAGGTGCAGGATGCTTGGTGTATCTGAGCCGGTAAGCCTTTGACCACTGGAGGGGAAAATTACGCGGGCTGACCTCGAATGACGACAGAAGCATTCCTGCAGCCACATGTTGCATGGCCTCGATGGTGCCGCCATGGGTAGCAGAGGCTGAGCTCAGGGCCTTGATGGCGGAGATCTTGAGCTTAACAGCCTGCGTGACCACGCCGTAGCGATGAAGTGCAGAGAAGGATAGTAACGCCTTGAGTACGGCAGTAGCCGAGGATGTGGTGCTAGCCATAGCAAGTCTTACGAGGACGTTGCCTAGCGCAACAGGGGCATGACCAAGGATGGTGAGTGACTTGGAAGCGCTTTGCACGACTGAACGGTGTTAGGAGGTCGTTGGTTTGCAACGAATAGACGGGTGTAATGAGCTGACAGTGTTGGAAGAGATCTTCGTCTGTAATATGAAGATCCGACGGATTCCACGTCAAGGGCATCTCCAGAACAGGCTGGAGTCTCTCTACAGTTGGTAGTGAGTAAGTGGCTCGGTGTACCATTGCGAAGAGGTATGGGAAATCTAGAAACAGCCTACCTTTGACCACAGAGTTCATGTAATAGTGCATCTCAACTTCTTGGTGCGATACATTGACTAACACGTCGTGTACCCGTGGATCCCTGTCCCTTTTCCCCGATGGAGGGTCGGACGGAGCTTTGCCCAGTATGGACCGTCTGCTGTCTCCTAAAAGGGGCCAAGACAGTTGTAGGCCGTTTCCTCTCACTTGCTTGCTGTAAGACCACTCGAGTTCTGCATAGTCAGAGGCATCCTTGCCTGAGTTGCATAGGGACACATGGACTCTTACCACTTGTGGCTTTCTTGAGCGCAACATCCACGCTTGCAGGCTTCCATGCCATGTCGAAATCACTGTGCGTAACAGATATACTGACTGCTTTGGGAAAGTCAGATCCTTGGTCGTGATGGCATGCAGTCTGAACGTCAGAAGCAACTCGAGGATGGAGGTTGTTCGTAGAGTGCTGACAGGGCAGGGTTGCCTGATGCGGCTTGGCGCCCCATTGCTTAGAAATCTCGGACCTGGCAACTTTCCTCGTCTCGAATCTCATGGTCACACTGCATGAGAGAGCGGAACAGGATTCCGCTAGCGGCTTGAGCCGCCCGTTCGGGTCCGTCAGCTCTTCCGGGGAGTCGGGACTACCGGGCAGCGATGGATCATGAGGCATGCCTTACGGGCCCCAGACACCAGAATTTAACATACTCATCTCTTTGAATGGATTCACTTCGGTATTCTTGATATGAAGCTCGAATCCGCAGTGGAGACCCGAGATACTAGAGTTGAGAGTTGCTGACTGGGTACGCGCTTGATAACACAATACATGGATTGTTTATAGAGAGACTTGGTAGATATGAATAACCAAAGACGATATGTATTGAATTGCAAGCTTGCTTATTAAAACGCAAATTCAACCATCTTGTCGAACTCGACCCAGACCCTCATATTGCTTCCATCTACTTAATCTTGGCTCGCAGTGACGCCTCACCTTAGACACACGAAGCTAGAGCCACTCCTTGTTTCCCTTGTGCGAGATAAAGTCACCACCGTTGCCCTTCTCGATGCTGGCATCGCCAATCACCGAGCGCATGGCCGTAACCGACTGTTCAGGAGTGATGCGACCCCTAAAATGGGGTGCGTATTGCAAGAACTTGGCGGCCAGCTTTCCCAACGACTCCTTTTCCTTCTCAGTGGCTGCGACTGTCGTCAGTGTCTTGCTCAGCAGTCAAACGTGAACAGAGCCGAGGCAACAGCACGTACCGTCGCTGAAATGTCCGACTTCAACCAAGCCCGGGCTGAGCGCGAGGAACAGGACGCCTTGCTCCTTGTACTGGGCGCTGAACTTGGCCACGATCATGTTGACGGCCGCCTTGCTGGCCGAGTACAGCGGCTGCACGTCGACGTCGAGCTGTCTGGTGACTTCGGCATCCCCCAGGCCGCTGGTAATGATTGTGACTTTCTTGGTCTGGCCCTTGAGCAGGAGCGGCAGGAAGAGGTTGACCAGGTGGATGTTGCCGATGACGTTGATGTCGAAGAGATCTCTTGCGGCCTTGGTGAGGCCCTCGGGCTGGGAGCCGCTGCGATGTGTAAGCCCAGGCTGGCAATCAGTGGAGATACGGATACATACAGATCTCCGAGGGGAGCATAGGCATCGAATGTTGACACCAAGCCTGCATTGCCGATGAGGTAGTCAATGGTTCCGTCGGTGATCTTGGCCGTCTCCGCAGCTGCGGTCTGGTTTATCGGTGAGCATCTAGCCACCAGCAAGTTCGGCTGTTAGAACTACCTTCAGAGTCTCGTAGTCGGTTATATCAGCTTCCAGGATGTGGATGTTGGAGCGCGTCTTGAGATCAGGGTCCTCAGACACCTTCTCATCAGTGCCAGCTTTGTTGCGGACGAGTCCGATGACGGTATTGCTGGGGTTCTCGGAGTATTGGCGAAGGAACTCATACTTTCGGACAAAATCAGTTGTGCTCGATTAGGGTGCGTTCAAGGCGATGCTTACCCCGATCCCCTTGGAGACGCCGGTGATGACAATGGAAGACATTGTGACGAGTTGGAAGATGATGGAATGATGGAATGATGGAACTGATGAGGCCGGGCAAAGGTGTGAAGACTGATGTGAAGTGATGTGTTGCAACCAAGATGAGAGGATGGATGGAACCATGAGTGGCTACGATACTTATACGTCTTATCTTGAGGCACCTCGAAGAGAGACCACGATGGAATCACCTTGATTGGTAAGTCGTCGCATATCGAATTGCTGCCTATATCAATAGTACAAATACTTACTGCATGCTTAGAAATTCGCCGATTCTTTTCCATCTTTTTGCTTGGGATTTCCGTACTGCGATGCTCTATGGCCTTGATGTTGACCCCTCCCCTCATTGAGATGTCAGACGGTCAGTGTCATAGTTGCCATATTTCTGAATCTCAGCCAGACCTGCATGATTAGCGCCGGTTAGCGGCTTGTCCAGTGGGCTTAGTGCGCCCGCTTAGCGCTTACAGGCAGTGGCTGGCACGTCCAGGACAGCCTTTCCTGATCAGGAAGCCCCGCGCACCACCAGCCTCACCAGATGCATCTCCCAGCTGTCCTGCTTACATCACGTCTCAGCTCCGACTACCCAAGAGGCTACAAATATCCAGCAGCTGGCTCACATCACGGCTTCTTGTGACAGAACACCTCCTTTACCGTCGAGTGTCCCAAGTGACGATGGGAGCATGTACTGTCGCAAGATGAAGATGTTATACTTGTAAGATGGAATGGCGTAGTAGCTCTCAAGTAGGCTTACAATTACCCAACCCATAAGTACCTATAGGTTACCCAAAAAATAGGTTAGGTAATTACTTTACCTATAAGTCTGGCCCAAATAGTCTATAAGATTTTAGGTACCTATAGTATTACCTATAGGTAGCTGTAGGTACCCAAAATAACACAATTTTAGGTAATAGGTAATTATAAGTACCTAAAAAAACTATTTAGAAATACTATAAAAAAAGTAAATAACTAAATTTAATTCTCTTATTTATTTATAAAAATCAAGATAAATAAATATATTATGATTATTACTTATAGTAATTATTTATAGTAATTAATTATTTCTCTTAAGCTAATTATTACTATTACTTCTTATTTTTATCTCCTCTATTATCTTTATTACTACAGATAGTCTAACTATTAATAATTTCCTTTTACTTCTATACCTTATATACCTTTTTTTACTACTATAGTAGTATATCCTAACGATAATAAAAGTTAAACTATTCTTTAGCTAAATAACTACTAATATTAAATTTAGATAATAGAGAATAGAGAATAACCAGGCAAACTAGTATATAAATAAAAAGATTAAAATCTAAACTACTAATAGTATATAGAAATTAGCAGGTAAAGATAATATCTTTCTATATAATTATAATTCACTTTATATATATAGCTACTAAATTAATTACTAGAAAAAAGTAAATAAAATAGAAAATAATAAGTAATTTAGTAATATTACTTATATTTAAATATTTTCATAAGATACTACTTAGCTACTTCTTGAAAAGTATTAATAACTAATAATTAGTAATAAAAATCTTCCTTACTAGAAATCTATATTATTAATTTCCTAATAAAGTATTAAAAAGAAGCCTTAGGAATTAAAAACTTAGTATTATATTAGTAGTAATAAATTTCCCAAATAGTTATAACTATAGATAATTAGATTTATAGTAATTATTTATAGTAATTAAGAATAAACTTACTACTAGGATAGTATCTATATAGCTTTCACTAGATAGACTTTCTAGCTGAAATCTTTCTAAGTAAGATCTTCTAAGCTACTAGAATTTTCTAAGTAGTAAGGTTCTTATTAGTAACTAAGGTAACTAAAGTTAAGGCTTTTACTGTAGCCTATTTAGTTACAGCAGTAGTATTATATTTATATTATTTTTTTAGTAAGCTATCTATAAGTAATATTTAATTAGTTAAATTAAAATAAGAATAATAAATAAACTTACACTACTAAGTAGTAATATTGATAATATTATTATGATAAAATTTGTATATTAATATATTAAGTAAAAATAGTAAATATTTTTTTATAACTATCTTGAAAAGGAAGAAGCAAATTAGTAAATATTAAAATATTAATATCTCAGCTATTTTAAAGAATAAAAATATAAAACCAGTATTATTTAAATTATATAATCTTTTAATATATATAAATATACTTTATAATAAATTTCAGAATATAATTTAAATTATTTTTTTTTTCAGGAAGGAGTATTTATATACAGACCACACTATAGATATTTATCTCTAATCTTTTTATTTTTTATTTCTCCAGATTATTCACCTAACAAAAATAATAATAATAATAATAATAATAGTAGGATAGTAAAGAATACTCTACTACCTCTTTATTTAATAAGATACTAAAAGAATTTCCTTTACTAATAAGCTAGTATATAGAAACTTTAAGATATTATTATCTTTAAGTTACAGTAAGTTATCTAAATTCCTAATAATTTTATAATAATCAATTATATTAATTAGAATATAAGCTACCCTACAGACTCTAATATAGAATAGAAAAAAAAAGTAAATAATAACTACTTACAGAATAAGTATACAAAAAAAGCTAGAGCCTACCTGGAGATTATAATTAATAAAGAGAAGTATCTAAAGTAAGTTAAAAAGTTACTAAAAACTCAGAAAAACTAAAGGATATAAACTTTTCTTTAGAATATTAAATATATTAATATATCCCAGTCAGCTTATCTTAATATAGAAAATCAGATCTATAATAATATTTATTCAGCTATATAAGTTTTTACTACTAAGAAAGAATTTAGAATATTTACTTATTTAAAATAATATACAGAAAAATATCTATCTTTTACAGATTACAGCATAATATAATATTAACTATACTCCTCCTAATACTCAATCTACTAAAATTTAATATAATAAGAAAAACCTACTAATTAATTTTAATAATAATGATAATATCTAGAAAGATATTAAATTTAGAAACCTATTAATATAGATAGAAAAAACTCTTATTAATATAGATACCTATAATAACTATAAGACTAACTAACAGACTAAAGAAATCCAGAATATTAAATATAAAACCTAGAAGATTATAAAGTAGTATA